>OX596234.1:490000-510000 GCA_951394345.1 Salicornia ramosissima | reverse complement strand
AAAAGTCCCGTTCGTTCGGGTGGCGAAATAACGGTCTTTGTAGGGGGCATACGTGATGATTTGAAGGTGAAAACAGACATACAACCCCCCGATGGTACCCCGGGCCACGTGCTCGAATTTCTTGGAAAATGGTGACGGGGCCCGAAACGGCATCCCGAACAGCCAGAACTGAAGGCTATAATTCACGCTTTTGGAGGGTTCCGGGGTCCCGGAATGAAAGCGGCCGAAAATCATATGGGTGGCTTGTTTGGTCATAAAACGACATTACGCAAGTGAAAGTGAGCAACCGAGGCCGTTTGATGTCCCGGAAATACACATAAGACCCGTTCGTTCGGGTGGCGAAATAACGGGTCGGGGCTGGGTCGGCCCGGGTTGGTAGGGTCACGAAGTTGCAGCACAGCGGGGCCTTGGGGTGGTATCCATCCCTAAAAAAAAAAGTTGGGCATTGGTGAACTTCGAATCGGGTCGGGTCGGGCCAGGTCGGTTCGGTCACGGAGTTGGTCGGACCGGGGCGGTACGGGTCAGACCGGTCCGGAAGATGGCGGGGTTCCGGGGGGATGGTATGAAACCATCCCACAAAATTTCGGGATGATACGACGTCATTTGGGTGTATTTTGACGGGCACCGGCCGGCCCGGGGGCGTTCGGGCCGACTCGGCCCGACCCGGGTGGGTTTGGTCCCGAAGATGGCGGGGGGTCCGGGGGTGGTATGAAACCATCCCACAAAATTTCGGGATAGTACGACGTCGTTTGGGTGTATTTTGACGGGCACCGGCCGGCCCGGTGGCGTCCGGGCCGACCGGGCCCGACCCGGGTGGGTTTGGTCCCGAAGATGGCGGGGGGGTCCGGGAGTGGTATGAAACCATCCCACAAAATTTCGGGATGATACGACGTCGTTTGGGTGTTTTTTGACGGGCACCGGTCGTCCCGGGGGCGTCCGGCCTGACCCAGGTTGGTTTGGTCCCGAAGATGGCGGGGTTGTCCGGGGGTGGTATGAAACCATCCTACAAAATTTCGGGATGATACGACGTCATTTGGGTGTATTTTGACGGGCACCGGCCGGGGCCGGGGGTGTCCGGCCCGACCTGACCCGACCCGGGTGGGTGGGGTCCCGAAGTTGGCGGGAGGGTCCGGGGGTGGTATGAAACCATCCCTTAAAGTTTCAAGTGAAAATATGGTCATTTGTGTGTACTATGGGTGTGTACGCCTTAACTTTCATGGGTGTATGCACACAACCCTTATGCATTCATTTACTTAAGACTCTTTAGGGGGGAGGTGATAGTGGGCACAATGCCACTACACATCCTCCTTCCCTTAATGGGGGGGATAGTGGTGCTATGGGCAACGAGGCCATGGGGGACATAGCACCACACCCATCAACCGTCCCAAATGAAGCTAGGTGTTGTATGTTTGTCGTTGGTCGGATTTGGCACCAAAGTCGAGGGTCGGTGTAACGACCCGACTCGCTTAAATCGGCGCGGAAGAAACCGACGAGTCAAGTAGTTATAAAACTAAACTCAACACTTAGAAAATAAACTAATACCTCAAAATATTATTATTTAACCACAAGTGTACAATAACCCACAATCTTATACAAAAACTAAATCCAAAAGTCAAATGAACTAAAAACAAAAGTAAAGTGCAACTCTAACCACATGCTAGAGTCTTATACAACAAATGTAATACCATAAGTCTGAAACAACGTCCATAGAATCTAATACTATGAAACAACTGAAATAAACAACAACAAAGCACACAAAGCGCCGCTCGCCCAACCCCAAAGCTAAGCAAGAGCATCATCGTCAGATGTACCTGAAAAACACAACATAATCCACCATCAGTGGCGAGTAACATAACTGACTCACCCTAACGGGAACACACAAGCACATAGCAATAATCAAATAACATCACACGTAAATCCTCGAAGACACGAGACAACCTCAAGCTCGTAATCCAAACTCGACTAATCACTCGACATCATCATACGACATCACTATTCTCAAATTCTAACTCAGCTGCAATCATTCTAGTTCCAGACCGGACTATGCTCGTACGGAAGCATCTTACGCAACCGAACTTCTACTATGTCAGGACCGGGCATAAGCCATACACCCAAATCCCACGAACCCGAATCAACCTGGGAAATCGTGTTCCTAATCCCCAAATCATACTGAGCGTACTAGGAATAACATAGTGAGACTCCAAAACTATCCCGATACCGCGGACGGAATAGGGGCAACGTCTTAACCCAGAGACTAAGCATAAGACATACACAAAGTCAAGGGCGTCTAGAAAGAAATCAAGCTAATCATCTCATCATATAATCATTCTATCATCATAGTTAATCAAAGACAAGAATAAGTCATACGTACTCTTGAATTTAACAACTAAATCATCGAAGTTAACCCAAGAATTGCCTATAGCCATACTCTTGAGACTAACCAAACATCATATCATCATTCTTAACTCAATCTTTAATCAACTCATCCCAAATCTTTAACTTTCAAGACTCTTTCTATCACTTTCATTAACTTTCAAGAACTCTAAAGAACTCATTATACCTCAACAAGAACTCTAAAGAACTCAATCAAGAACCTCAAAGAACTCATCTATTACTCAAAGAACTCATAAAGAAACTATTCAAGATTCAAGAACTTAATCAAGATTCAAGAACTTCAATCAAGAACTCATACAACTCAAAACTACACGCATGAAACATCATCACTATCACACGGCATTCGATCTTCATGTTTTTAATCAAAATTCAACAAATTCAAACCCAATCACCATGATTTCCAAAATATCATAAATCAATCTTAAAATATGAAAATCCACCATTAAAACACCATTAAAATACTTCAAAATCAGATTTAAAGAATTAACTTCAAAACCATGAACAATCATCATCAAACCAACCAAACATGCATTTAATCAAAGCTATAAACCAAGTATTACCAATTAAGTTGAGTTAGTATGTTACCTTATTGAAGATTACACACAAAATCAACACAAGAAGACCATAAAACCCGCTGCCCAGATTCGAGTCTTGCACAAACAAAGCCCACGCAGCAACACGCACTCGAACATAATCTTGCACCATCAACACGGCCTCATACCACTGCCCGTGACCTGCTGCCTTGTACAGCCACGAACCAGCCACGTTCCAGCCTTGAACCAGCCACGTTTAGGCCTTGAATCCAGCCACGTTCCAGCCTCGAACCAGCCACGATTGCTGCCCAGAAATCAGCCACACACCAACACCCAAAACACCCACCCAACTAGTGGTCTTGAATGAAATTGTTGGGGTTTAGAATATGATTTAATACTTAAAGATCAATAGAGGTTGAATCTTTAAGTTTAGGATTAGAAAGATGGATGAACAAGATGGGTAAAGACAAGCCAAAATGGCGTGGGGTTTGGAGGAGGTAGAGGAGAGAATTTGCCTTTAAAAAGAGATGGCACAGTATGGCAAATGAGCAAATGAATCCTCATGCCTTACTACTACTTCTATTTATAGAAGTTAAGTGAGGTGTGAACATGAAGCAAGTGGCAAAATTTCCCATCAAACAAGGGGGAAAACCGGTTGGGCTTACTAAATGGGCTGAAGTTGATCATTTGGGCCTTTTGCACTAATTCATGACTAATCATGATTATTTTGCACTTGGCCCAAAATTAATTAATTAATTAGAAAATTAAAGAATAAAATTCTAATTAATTAAAATAAAATAAAATAAGGAAATAATGAACCATTAACAATAATGGTTATACTAAAAACATTAAAAATAGTCTAAAATAAATTTTAGACCATGCACCGCAACAACAATAATTACAAGAAAGTAATCACGAGATTAGCCCAAAATCTGGGGCGTTACAATCTCCCCTCCTTAAAAGAATTTCGTCCCGAAATTCAAGCAAAGAAGATTATTCACCATCAGTAAACTGGGCTGGACACACAAAAAGTCAGACGAAAACTGACATAACTTCGTCTTCCACCAACGATCAACCGATCCTCGCGACTTGATGCTTCAGCCACTCAGCTCGTCCTGTATGCACGATCGAAAAACGTTCGTCGAAGTCCTGAACAAACTCCAACATTCTTCGACGCACCACTAAAGACCTCAGGATCCTCCTCGTTGCATGGAAGGTCAAGATAGAAGCAAAGTCTATCCTTTGCTTCAATGATGAACCCAGACTTACGAACTCCGATCACATACTCAAACTACTTCCTTCGACTACAGACTTAACCTTTAAGAGTGTAAAAATGACCTAATGACCGAAAACTGGAATACGGGTTATGATCGATTGGCCAAAATTGAAAAGCAAATACAATGGGTCGATCAGGGTAAAAGTAGGAAACAATCAGTTGTCTTGGACGATCGAATAAAATTCCAAAACAAACAATTAATTTCAAAATTCCATATCAGGTTTAGATTATCTGGATTAGAATGCGGGGATCAAAACAATGCCCACCTTTGAATGATGAAAATAGCAAAGATGCGAATAAATGCCTGATATGAATATCGAATATTATATAGAAATTAAAGAACGTCTCGATAAGTATATCGATTTACGAGAAATAGGATAACTATGATTACAAAATAATAAATATATATATATACATATATATATATAGATACAATAGAAACAACGATACGAGGGTGTGTAAAAGGCATAAATTATCCATCGATAAATCCTAGTGATGAAGGATGATATCAACAACAACAATGGCCAAAGACACGGTGGATGCCACAAGATGTCATGATGTTAAACACGAGGTTGGCCAACATGAATAACGTTAATGATTTATGATGGCCTCAATTAGATATGATGATGATAACATCGAAGATGGATGATCACAGATGACAATAACGATTATGATTGACGATAACGATGACATGAATGATGATAATGGATTACGAAGCTCATGATCAAGGGTTAAGAACTTATGACGTCGAATAAAGGAATGACAATCAATATAACAAATTGTCCTGAACGATAAAGAAGGCATCATGGACGTTAAAGAATCGACTAGAACAAGGTAATAACGATATTGTTAACAATTAGAAGTAACAATGAATCGATAGTGCTACTTATGTTAACAATGAGAGTACTCACAAAAATAAGTTCAACAACAGAAATAAGGTTAATCGTAAATCGATTGTAAGGGTGATCAAATAGGTTTGGTCCAATCAGATTCTGGTCGAATACGGTAGGTCAAGCGGTTCCCTGACCACAATTACACCCCTATAAGTTCTAGTCTGGACTACCTTAACTCCTTCCTTTGTTGAGTACGCGACTCGGAAATACAAATTCGCGAAGACAAAGCTCCCACCTGGAGATTTTCGTGAATCATATGCAGCTCCATAATATCCTTAGTACCATACGGAGATGATCTGCAAGCTCAGACTCGTCTCTCGCTTAGACTAAGATATTATCGAAGAAGGCTACGACGCACTTATCGAATAAGTGATGAAAAGTCCGGTTCATCCGATCCATGAACACGGGTAAAGCGTAAACGAAACTGACAACATCACTCCAGAACCCGTAGTGGTCGTATTCGTACGAAGAAGCGGTCTTCGAAATGTCTCCATATCGCCCTTATGGCGAAGCTTCCTCATCTTCAAGACTGAGATTACCTCCACTCCTTTCTTAAGGAAGAACCCAAAGTAGGTAACTCGGTTGCCCTAAGATCCTCGGAATGTCACTGACTGATCTCGGCAACGAAAGATCACTCGATACCTCGACAGCCAGTCCATGCCAATAATGACATCGAACTCCATCAGCGGGAATTTCTTCAAATCGGTTGTCGCCTGTTTCACCAGCTAACACGATAGGAAAACCTCGGAACTCGAGCCGACAAACAAGATCCTCTCCCAAAGGAAGAGTTATAAACGAACTAACGGAAAACCAAGACTCCATCGAACTGCACCTCTGCTTCTGCCTTGGTCGTACAACGGACTCGATTCTTCATTTGAGGCTTAGCTGATGTCGAAAGCTCCTCTCCTGCCGATGAAACATGCCATAGGCGTGTCGTCACATCGCTTCCCTGGGTGGAAGTTCTTGCGCAACCTCTATACCTCGAACCGTCGAAATCCTAATGCCATCAAGCGGTCGGAGGGGGGTACTGCTAAGAGTACTAAATCGAGCTTCCCAAAGGATAGCAACATCCTCGGGGTCGGGGTCTTCTTCTAGATGGCATCCTCCTCGATAACAGACGCCTGAAAGTCGAATGCTACCTCGTAAGCTTGCCGTAACGACTTCGCTCCACTGCTGATCATACGAACGCAAATCCTCGTATTCAGCCTCTTGACGTAACACTTGTCCTGCCCTCCTCGGATGGAACGACTGACGTAGCGAACATCGATAATTCGGCAAACCTATCGGGGTACGCCTGAACTATTATCTTACCCCGGATAAGAGTAAGAGACTCCTCTGGTTTCCGCCACCGCAACTCGTCGGGGTAGAACCTCTTCTGGGCCTTAGCTACGAACTCGTACCACGACATCGAATGCGGGGTAAACGCGCGTTCCTAGCTATGCTCCACCAGTTATCGACATCTCCTCGCGAGTGGAAGGTGACGAACTGGTCCTTCTCGTGCTCGGACCAAACATAACGCTGAAGAGCTTCCTATCTCGTGGATTCATCTCTTCAACATCGTAGGGTCAACAACCCTATCGTAAGTCGGTGGTCGAAGACGAGCGATACGATCGAACGTCGACTGCGATCCCGATAGCTGACGACTAAGATGCGCTAGCGTAAGAATCGCTTACTCGAGCGCTCAAAATCTCTGTTGTACCGAACTCGACCGGCGAAGTGTGAACAAGTCGAAACGTAATACGATAAGGACACAAATAAGCAAACCATGTTAATCAAAATCACACTTAAGTCAAGAATACACACAAAAGAGGATAGGAAAAAGAGTCTTATCCCGGATTATTCTACCCGTCACTCTTCTCCCAACACATAATCCTAGAATTTGGTTTATACACTCGGGAAAATAAAGCTCTCAACTCCCAGGTTTAACTCAAATCCTAGAAACTTCACATAAACCTATTCGGCTCTGATACCAACTGTAACGACCCGACTCGCTTAAATCGGCGCGGAAGAAACCGACGAGTCAAGTAGCTATAAAACTAAACTCAACACTTAGAAAATAAACTAATACCTCAAAATATTATTATTTAACCACAAGTGTACAATAACCCACAATCTTATACAAAAACTAAATCCAAAAGTCAAATGAACTAAAAACAAAAGTAAAGTGCAACTCTAACCACATGCTAGAGTCTTATACAACAAATGTAATACCATAAGTCTGAAACAACGTCCATAGAATCTAATACTATGAAACAACTGAAATAAACAACAACAAAGCACACAAAGCGCCGCTCGCCCAACCCCAAAGCTAAGCAAGAGCATCATCGTCAGATGTACCTGAAAAACACAACATAATCCACCATCAGTGGCGAGTAACATAACTGACTCACCCTAACGGGAACACACAAGCACATAGCAATAATCAAATAACATCACACGTAAATCCTCGAAGACACGAGACAACCTCAAGCTCGTAATCCAAACTCGACTAATCACTCGACATCATCATACGACATCACTATTCTCAAATTCTAACTCAGGTGCAATCATTCTAGTTCCAGACCGGACTATGCTCGTACGGAAGCATCTTACGCAATCGAACTTCTACTATGTCAGGACCGGGCATAAGCCATACACCCAAATCCCACGAACCCGAATCAACCTGGGAAATCGTGTTCCTAATCCCCAAATCATACTGAGCGTACTAGGAATAACATAGTGAGACTCCAAAACTATCCCGATACCGCGGACGGAATAGGGGCAACGTCTTAACCCAGAGACTAAGCATAAGACATACACAAAGTCAAGGGCGTCTAGAAAGAAATCAAGCTAATCATCTCATCATATCATCATTCTATCATCATAGTTAATCAAAGACAAGAATAAGTCATACGTACTCTTGAATTTAACAACTAAATCATCGAAGTTAACCCAAGAATTGCCTATAGCCATACTCTTGAGACTAACCAAACATCATATCATCATTCTTAACTCAATCTTTAATCAACTCATCCCAAATCTTTAACTTTCAAGACTCTTTCTATCACTTTCTTTAACTTTCAAGAACTCTAAAGAACTCATTATACCTCAACAAGAACTCTAAAGAACTCAATCAAGAACCTCAAAGAACTCATCTATTACTCAAATAACTCATAAAGAAACTATTCAAGATTCAAGAATTTCAATCAAGAACTTAATCAAGATTCAAGAACTTCAATCAAGAACTCATACAACTCAAAACTACACGCATGAAACATCATCACTATCACACGACATTCTTCATGTTTTTAATCAAAATTCAACAAATTCAAACCCAATCACCATGATTTCCAAAATATCATAAATCAATCTTAAAATATGAAAATCCACCATTAAAACACCATTAAAATACTTCAAAATCAGATTTAAAGAATTAACTTCAAAACCATGAACAATCATCATCAAACCAAGCAAACATGCATTTAATCAAAGCTATAAACCAAGTATTACCAATTAAGTGGAGTTAGTATGTTACCTTATTGAAGATTACACACAAAATCAACACAAGAAGACCATAAAACCCGCTGCCCAGATTCGAGTCTTGCACAAACAAAGCCCACGCAGCAACACGCACTCGAACATAATCTTGCACCATCAACACGGCCTCATACCACTGCCCGTGACCTGCTGCCTTGTACAGCCACGAACCAGCCACGTTCCAGCCTTGAACCAGCCACGTTTAGGCCTTGAATCCAGCCACGTTCCAGCCTCGAACCAGCCACGATTGCTGCCCAGAAATCAGCCACACACCAACACCCAAAACACCCACCCAACTAGTGGTCTTGAATGAAATTGTTGGTGTTTAGAATATGATTTAATACTTAAAGATCAATAGAGGTTGAATCTTTAAGTTTAGGATTAGAAAGATGGATGAACAAGATGGGTAAAGACAAGCCAAAATGGCGTGGGGTTTGGAGGAGGTAGAGGAGAGAATTTGCCTTTGAAAAGAGATGGCAAAGTATGGCAAATGAGCAAATGAATCCTCATGCCTTACTACTACTTCTATTTATAGAAGTTAAGTGAGGTGTGAACATGAAGCAAGTGGCAAAATTTGCCATCAAACAAGGGGGAAAACCGGTTGGGCTTACTAAATGGGCTCAAGTTGATCATTTGGGCCTTTTGCACTAATTCATGACTAATCATGATTATTTTGCACTTGGCCCAAAATTAATTAATTAATTAGAAAATTAAAGAATAAAATTCTAATTAATTAAAATAAAATAAAATAAGGAAATAATAAACCATTAAAAATAATGGTTATACTAAAAACATTAAAAATAGTCTAAAATAAATTTTAGACCATGCACCGCAACAACAATAATTACAAGAAAGTAATCACGAGATTAGCCCAAAATCTGGGGCGTTACAATCTCCCCTCCTTAAAAGAATTTCTTCCCGAAATTCAAGCAAAGGAGATTATTCACCATCAGTAAACTGGGCTCGACACACAAAAAGTCAGACGAAAACTGACAGAACTTCGTCTTCCACCAACGATCAACCGATCCTCGCGACTTGATGCTTCAGCCACTCAGCTCGTCCTGTCTGCACGATCGAAAAACGTTCGTCGAAGTCCTGAACAAACTCCAACATTCTTCGACGCACCACTAAAGACCTCGGGATCCTCCTCGTTGCTTGGAAGGTCAAGATAGAAGCAAAGTCTATCCTTTGCTTCAATGATGAACCCAGACATACGAACTCCGATCACATACTCAAACTACTCCCTTCGACTACAGACTTAACCTTTAAGAGTGTAAAAATGACCTAATGACCGAAAACTGGAATACGGGTTATGATCGATTGGCCAAAATTGAAAAGCAAATACAATGGGTCGATCAGGGTAAAAGTAGGAAACAATCAGTTGTCTTGGACGATCGAATAAAATTCCAAAACAAACAATTAATTTCAAAATTCCATATCAGGTTTAGATTATCTGGATTAGAATGCGGGGATCAAAACAATTCCCACCTTTGAATGATGAAAATAGCAAAGATGCGAATAAATGCCTGATATGAATATCGAATATTATATAGAAATTAAAGAACGTCTCGATAAGTATATCGATTTACGAGAAATAGGATAACTACGATTACAAAATAATAAATATATATATATATACATATATATATAGATACAATAGAAACAACGATACGAGGGTGTGTAAAAGGCATAAATTATCCATCGATAAATCCTAGTGATGAAGGATGATATCAACAACAACAATGGCCAAAGACACGGTGGATGCCACAAGATGTCATGATGTTAAACACGAGGTTGGCCAACATGAATAACGTTAATGATTTATGATGGCCTCAATTAGATATGATGATGATAACATCGAAGATGGATGATCACAGATGACAATAACGATTATGATTGACGATAACGATGACATGAATGATGATAATGGATTACGACGCTCATGATCAAGGGTTAAGAACTTATCACGTCGAATAAAGGAATGACAATCAATATAACAAATTGTCCTGAACGATAAAGAAGGCATCATGGACGTTAAAGAATCGACTAGAACAAGGTAATAACGATATTGTTAACAATTAGAAGTAACAATGAATCGATAGTGCTACTTATGTTAACAATGAGAGTACTCACAAAAATAAGTTCAACAACAGAAATAAGGTTAATCGTAAATCGATTGTAAGGGTGATCAAATAGGTTTAGTCCAATCAGATTCTGGTCGAATACGGTAGGTCAAGCGGTTCCCTGACCACAATTACACCCCTATAAGTTCTAGTCTGGACTACCTTAACTCCTTCCTTTGTTGAGTACGCGACTCGGAAATACAAATTCGCGAAGACAAATCTCCCACCTGGAGATTTTCGTGAATCATATGCTGCTCCATAATATCCTTAGTACCATACGGAGATGATCTGCAAGCTCAGACTCGTCTCTCGCTTAGACAAAGATATTATCGAAGAAGGCTACGACGCACTTATCGAGTAAGTCATGAAAAGTCTGGTTCATCCGATCCATGAACACGGGTAAAGCGTAAACGAAACTGACAACATCACTTCACAACCCGTAGTGGTCGTGTTCGTACGAAGAAGCGGTCTTCGAAATGTCTCCATATCGCCCTTATGTCGAAGTTTCCTCATCTTCAAGACTGAGATTACCTCCACTCCTTTCTTAAGGAAGAACCCAAAGTAGGTAACTCGGTTGCCCTAAGATCCTCGGAATGTCACTGACTGATCTCGGCAACGAAAGATCACTCGATACCTCGACAGCCAGTCCATGCCAATAATGACATCGAACTCCATCAGCGGGAATTTCTTCAAATCGGTTGTCGCCTGTTTCACCAGCTAACACAATAGGCAAACCTCGGAACTCGAGCCGACAAACAAGATCCTCTCCCAAAGGAAGAGTTATAAACGAACTAACGGAAAACCAAGACTCCATCGAACTGCACCTCTGCTTCTGCCTTGGTCGTACAACGGACTCGATTCTTCATTTGAGGCTTAGCTGATGTCGAAAGCTCCTCTCCTGCCGATGAAACATGCCATAGGCGTGTCGTCACATCGCTTCCCTGGGTGGAAGTTCTTGCGCAACCTCTATACCTCGAACCGTCGAAATCCTAATGCGATCAAGCGGTCGGAGGGGGTTACTGCTAAGAGTACTAAATCGAGCTTCCCAAAGGATAGCAACATCCTCGGGGTCGGGGTCTTCTTCTAGCTGGCATCCTCCTCGATAACAGACGCCTGAAAGTCGAATGCTACCTCGTAAGCTTGCCGTAACGACTTCGCTCCACTGCTGATCATACGAACGCAAATCCTCGTATTCAGCCTCTTGACGTAACACTTGTCCTGCCCTCCTCGGATGGAACGACAGACGTAGCGAACATCGATAATTCGGCAAACCTATCGGGGTACGCCTGAACTATTATCTTACCCCGGATAAGAGTAAGAGACTCCTCTGGTTTCCGCCACCGCAACTCGTCGGGGTAGAACCTCTTCTGGGCCTTAGCTACGAACTCGTACCACGACATCGAATGCGGGGTAAACGCGCGTTCCTAGCTATGCTCCACCAGTTATCGACATCTCCTCGCGAGTGGAAGGTGACGAACTGGTCCTTCTCGTGCTCGGACCAAACATAACGCTGAAGAGCTTCCTATCTCGTGGAGTCATCTCTTCAACATCGTAGGGTCGACAACCCTATCGTAAGTCGGTGGTCAAAGACGAGCGATACGATCGAACGTCGACTGCGATCCCGATAGCTGACGACTAAGATGCGCTAGCGTAAGAATCGCTTCCTCGAGCGCTCAAAATCTATGTTGTCCCGAACTCGACCGGCGAAGTGTGAACACGTCGAAACGTAATACGATAAGGACACAAATAAGCAAACCATGTTAATCAAAATCACACTTAAGTCAAGAATACACACAAAAGAGGATAGGAAAAAGAGTTTTATCCCGGATTATTCTACCCGTCACTCTTCTCCCAACACATAATCCTAGAATTTGGTTTATACACTCGGGAAAATAAAGCTCTCAACTCCCAGGTTTAACTCAAATCCTAGAAACTTCACTTAAACCTATTCGGCTCTGATACAAACTGTAACGACCCGACTCGCATAAATCGGCGCGGAAGAAACCGACGAGTCAAGTAGTTATAAAACTAAACTCAACACTTATGAAATAAACTAATAACTCAAAATATTATTATTTAACCACAAGTGTACAATAACCCACAATCTTATACAAAAACTAAATCCAAAAGTCAAATGAACTAAAAACAAAAGTAAAGTGCAACTCTAACCACATGCTAGAGTCTTATACAACAAATGTAATACCATAAGTCTGAAACAACGTCCATAGAATCTAATACTATGAAACAACTGAAATAAACAACAACAAAGCACACAAAGCGCCGCTCGCCCAACCCCAAAGCTAAGCAAGAGCATCATCGTCAGATGTACCTGAAAAACACAACATAATCCACCATCAGTGGCGAGTAACATAACTGACTCACCCTAACGGGAACACACAAGCACATAGCAATAATCAAATAACATCACACGTAAATCCTCGAAGACACGAGACAACCTCAAGCTCGTAATCCAAACTCGACTAATCACTCGACATCATCATACGACATCACTATTCTCAAATTCTAACTCAGGTGCAATCATTCTAGTTCCAGACCGGACTATGCTCGTACGGAAGCATCTTACGCAACCGAACTTCTACTATGTCAGGACCGGGCATAAGCCATACACCCAAATCCCACGAACCCGAATCAACCTGGGAAATCGTGTTCCTAATCCCCAAATCATACTGAGCGTACTAGGAATAACATAGTGAGACTCCAAAACTATCCCGATACCGCGGACGGAATAGGGGCAACGTCTTAACCCAGAGACTAAGCATAAGACATACACAAAGTCAAGGGCGTCTAGAAAGAAATCAAGCTAATCATCTCATCATATCATCATTCTATCATCATAGTTAATCAAAGACAAGAATAAGTCATACGTACTCTTGAATTTAACAACTAAATCATCGAAGTTAACCCAAGAATTGCCTATAGCCATACTCTTGAGACTAACCAAACATCATATCATCATTCTTAACTCAATCTTTAATCAACTCATCCCAAATCTTTAACTTTCAAGACTCTTTCTATCACTTTCTTTAACTTTCAAGAACTCTAAAGAACTCATTATACCTCAACAAGAACTCTAAAGAACTCAATCAAGAACCTCAAAGAACTCATCTATTACTCAAATAACTCATAAAGAAACTATTCAAGATTCAAGAATTTCAATCAAGAACTTAATCAAGATTCAAGAACTTCAATCAAGAACTCATACAACTCAAAACTACACGCATGAAACATCATCACTATCACACGACATTCTTCATGTTTTTAATCAAAATTCAACAAATTCAAACCCAATCACCATGATTTCCAAAATATCATAAATCAATCTTAAAATATGAAAATCCACCATTAAAACACCATTAAAATACTTCAAAATCAGATTTAAAGAATTAACTTCAAAACCATGAACAATCATCATCAAACCAAGCAAACATGCATTTAATCAAAGCTATAAACCAAGTATTACCAATTAAGTGGAGTTAGTATGTTACCTTATTGAAGATTACACACAAAATCAACACAAGAAGACCATAAAACCCGCTGCCCAGATTCGAGTCTTGCACAAACAAAGCCCACGCAGCAACACGCACTCGAACATAATCTTGCACCATCAACACGGCCTCATACCACTGCCCGTGACCTGCTGCCTTGTACAGCCACGAACCAGCCACGTTCCAGCCTTGAACCAGCCACGTTTAGGCCTTGAATCCAGCCACGTTCCAGCCTCGAACCAGCCACGATTGCTGCCCAGAAATCAGCCACACACCAACACCCAAAACACCCACCCAACTAGTGGTCTTGAATGAAATTGTTGGTGTTTAGAATATGATTTAATACTTAAAGATCAATAGAGGTTGAATCTTTAAGTTTAGGATTAGAAAGATGGATGAACAAGATGGGTAAAGACAAGCCAAAATGGCGTGGGGTTTGGAGGAGGTAGAGGAGAGAATTTGCCTTTGAAAAGAGATGGCAAAGTATGGCAAATGAGCAAATGAATCCTCATGCCTTACTACTACTTCTATTTATAGAAGTTAAGTGAGGTGTGAACATGAAGCAAGTGGCAAAATTTGCCATCAAACAAGGGGGAAAACCGGTTGGGCTTACTAAATGGGCTCAAGTTGATCATTTGGGCCTTTTGCACTAATTCATGACTAATCATGATTATTTTGCACTTGGCCCAAAATTAATTAATTAATTAGAAAATTAAAGAATAAAATTCTAATTAATTAAAATAAAATAAAATAAGGAAATAATAAACCATTAAAAATAATGGTTATACTAAAAACATTAAAAATAGTCTAAAATAAATTTTAGACCATGCACCGCAACAACAATAATTACAAGAAAGTAATCACGAGATTAGCCCAAAATCTGGGGCGTTACAATCTCCCCTCCTTAAAAGAATTTCTTCCCGAAATTCAAGCAAAGGAGATTATTCACCATCAGTAAACTGGGCTCGACACACAAAAAGTCAGACGAAAACTGACAGAACTTCGTCTTCCACCAACGATCAACCGATCCTCGCGACTTGATGCTTCAGCCACTCAGCTCGTCCTGTCTGCACGATCGAAAAACGTTCGTCGAAGTCCTGAACAAACTCCAACATTCTTCGACGCACCACTAAAGACCTCGGGATCCTCCTCGTTGCTTGGAAGGTCAAGATAGAAGCAAAGTCTATCCTTTGCTTCAATGATGAACCCAGACATACGAACTCCGATCACATACTCAAACTACTCCCTTCGACTACAGACTTAACCTTTAAGAGTGTAAAAATGACCTAATGACCGAAAACTGGAATACGGGTTATGATCGATTGGCCAAAATTGAAAAGCAAATACAATGGGTCGATCAGGGTAAAAGTAGGAAACAATCAGTTGTCTTGGACGATCGAATAAAATTCCAAAACAAACAATTAATTTCAAAATTCCATATCAGGTTTAGATTATCTGGATTAGAATGCGGGGATCAAAACAATTCCCACCTTTGAATGATGAAAATAGCAAAGATGCGAATAAATGCCTGATATGAATATCGAATATTATATAGAAATTAAAGAACGTCTCGATAAGTATATCGATTTACGAGAAATAGGATAACTACGATTACAAAATAATAAATATATATATATATACATATATATATAGATACAATAGAAACAACGATACGAGGGTGTGTAAAAGGCATAAATTATCCATCGATAAATCCTAGTGATGAAGGATGATATCAACAACAACAATGGCCAAAGACACGGTGGATGCCACAAGATGTCATGATGTTAAACACGAGGTTGGCCAACATGAATAACGTTAATGATTTATGATGGCCTCAATTAGATATGATGATGATAACATCGAAGATGGATGATCACAGATGACAATAACGATTATGATTGACGATAACGATGACATGAATGATGATAATGGATTACGACGCTCATGATCAAGGGTTAAGAACTTATCACGTCGAATAAAGGAATGACAATCAATATAACAAATTGTCCTGAACGATAAAGAAGGCATCATGGACGTTAAAGAATCGACTAGAACAAGGTAATAACGATATTGTTAACAATTAGAAGTAACAATGAATCGATAGTGCTACTTATGTTAACAATGAGAGTACTCACAAAAATAAGTTCAACAACAGAAATAAGGTTAATCGTAAATCGATTGTAAGGGTGATCAAATAGGTTTAGTCCAATCAGATTCTGGTCGAATACGGTAGGTCAAGCGGTTCCCTGACCACAATTACACCCCTATAAGTTCTAGTCTGGACTACCTTAACTCCTTCCTTTGTTGAGTACGCGACTCGGAAATACAAATTCGCGAAGACAAATCTCCCACCTGGAGATTTTCGTGAATCATATGCTGCTCCATAATATCCTTAGTACCATACGGAGATGATCTGCAAGCTCAGACTCGTCTCTCGCTTAGACAAAGATATTATCGAAGAAGGCTACGACGCACTTATCGAGTAAGTCATGAAAAGTCTGGTTCATCCGATCCATGAACACGGGTAAAGCGTAAACGAAACTGACAACATCACTTCACAACCCGTAGTGGTCGTGTTCGTACGAAGAAGCGGTCTTCGAAATGTCTCCATATCGCCCTTATGGCGAAGTTTCCTCATCTTCAAGACTGAGATTACCTCCACTCCTTTGTTAAGGAAGAACCCAAAGTAGGTAACTCGGTTGCCCTAAGATCCTCGGAATGTCACTGACTGATCTCGGCAACGAAAGATCACTCGATACCTCGACAGCCAGTCCATGCCAATAATGACATCGAACTCCATCAGCGGGAATTTCTTCAAATCGGTTGTCGCCTGTTTCACCAGCTAACACAATAGGCAAACCTCGGAACTCGAGCCGACAAACAAGATCCTCTCCCAAAGGAAGAGTTATAAACGAACTAACGGAAAACCAAGACTCCATCGAACTGCACCTCTGCTTCTGCCTTGGTCGTACAACGGACTCGATTCTTCATTTGAGGCTTAGCTGATGTCGAAAGCTCCTCTCCTGCCGATGAAACATGCCATAGGCGTGTCGTCACATCGCTTCCCTGGGTGGAAGTTCTTGCGCAACCTCTATACCTCGAACCGTCGAAATCCTAATGCGATCAAGCGGTCAGAGGGGGTTACTGCTAAGAGTACTAAATCGAGCTTCCCAAAGGATAGCAACATCCTCGGGGTTGGGGTCTTCTTCTAGCTGGCATCCTCCTCGATAACAGACGCCTGAAAGTCGAATGCTACCTCGTAAGCTTGTCGTAACGACTTCGCTCCACTGCTGATCATACGAACGCAAATCCTCGTATTCAGCCTCTTGACGTAACACTTGTCCTGCCCTCCTCGGATGGAACGACAGACGTAGCGAACATCGATAATTCGGCAAACCTATCGGGGTACGCCTGAACTATTATCTTACCCCGGATAAGAGTAAGAGACTCCTCTGGTTTCCGCCACCGCAACTCGTCGGGGTAGAACCTCTTCTGGGCCTTAGCTACGAACTCGTACCACGACATCGAATGCGGGGTAAACGCGCGTTCCTAGCTATGCTCCACCAGTTATCGACATCTCCTCGCGAGTGGAAGGTGACGAACTGGTCCTTCTCGTGCTCGGACCAAACATAACGCTGAAGAGCTTCCTATCTCGTGGAGTCATCTCTTCAACATCGTAGGGTCGACAACCCTATCGTAAGTCGGTGGTCAAAGACGAGCGATACGATCGAACGTCGACTGCGATCCCGATAGCTGACGACTAAGATGCGCTAGCGTAAGAATCGCTTCCTCGAGCGCTCAAAATCTATGTTGTCCCGAACTCGACCGGCGAAGTGTGAACACGTCGAAACGTAATACGATAAGGACACAAATAAGCAAACCATGTTAATCAAAATCACACTTAAGTCAAGAATACACACAAAAGAGGATAGGAAAAAGAGTTTTATCCCGGATTATTCTACCCGTCACTCTTCTCCCAACACATAATCCTAGAATTTGGTTTATACACTCGGGAAAATAAAGCTCTCAACTCCCAGGTTTAACTCAAATCCTAGAAACTTCACTTAAACCTATTCGGCTCTGATACAAACTGTAACGACCCGACTCGCATAAATCGGCGCGGAAGAAACCGACGAGTCAAGTAGTTATAAAACTAAACTCAACACTTATGAAATAAACTAATAACTCAAAATATTATTATTTAACCACAAGTGTACAATAACCCACAATCTTATACAAAAACTAAATCCAAAAGTCAAATGAACTAAAAACAAAAGTAAAGTGCAACTCTAACCACATGCTAGAGTCTTATACAACAAATGTAATACCATAAGTCTGAAACAACGTCCATAGAATCTAATACTATGAAACAACTGAAATAAACAACAACAAAGCACACAAAGCGCCGCTCGCCCAACCCCAAAGCTAAGCAAGAGCATCATCGTCAGATGTACCTGAAAAACACAACATAATCCACCATCAGTGGCGAGTAACATAACTGACTCACCCTAACGGGAACACACAAGCACATAGCAATAATCAAATAACATCACACGTAAATCCTCGAAGACACGAGACAACCTCAAGCTCGTAATCCAAACTCGACTAATCACTCGACATCATCATACGACATCACTATTCTCAAATTCTAACTCAGGTGCAATCATTCTAGTTCCAGACCGGACTATGCTCGTACGGAAGCATCTTACGCAACCGAACTTCTACTATGTCAGGACCGGGCATAAGCCATACACCCAAATCCCACGAACCCGAATCAACCTGGGAAATCGTGTTCCTAATCCCCAAATCATACTGAGCGTACTAGGAATAACATAGTGAGACTCCAAAACTATCCCGATACCGCGGACGGAATAGGGGCAACATCTTAACCCAGAGACTAAGCATAAGACATACACAAAGTCAAGGGCGTCTAGAAAGAAATCAAGCTAATCATCTCATCATATCATCATTCTATCATCATAGTTAATCAAAGACAAGAATAAGTCATACGTACTCTTGAATTTAACAACTAAATCATCGAAGTTAACCCAAGAATTGCCTCTAGCCATACTCTTGAGACTAACCAAACATCATATCATCATTCTTAACTCAATCTTTAATCAACTCATCCCAAATCTTTAACTTTCAAGACTCTTTCTATCACTTTCTTTAACATTCAAGAACTCTAAAGAACTCATTATACCTCAACAAGAACTCTAAAGAACTCAATCAAGAACCTCAAAGAACTCATCTATTACTCAAAGAACTCATAAAGAAACTATTCAAGATTCAAGAATTTCAATCAAGAACTTAATCAAGATTCAAGAACTTCAATCAAGAACTCATACAACTCAAAACTACACGCATGAAACATCATCACTATCACACGGCATTCTTCATGTTTTTAATCAAAATTCAACAAATTCAAACCCAATCACCATGATTTCCAAAATATCATAAATCAATCTTAAAATATGAAAATCCACCATTAAAACACCATTAAAATACTTCAAAATCAGATTTAAAGAATTAACTTCAAAACCATGAACAATCATCATCAAACCAACCAAACATGCATTTAATCAAAGCTATAAACCAAGTATTACCAATTAAGTTGAGTTAGTATGTTACCTTATTGAAGATTACACACAAAATCAACACAATAAGACCATAAAACCCGCTGCCCAGATTCGAGTCTTGCACAAACAAAGCCCACGCAGCAACACACACTCGAACATAATCTTGCACCATCAACACGG
>OX596234.1:475000-477500 GCA_951394345.1 Salicornia ramosissima | reverse complement strand
TGCAAGGCATGGGCACCATGGGCACCGTGTGTGCAAGGCATGGGCAACATGAGAGCACCTTGTGTGCAAGGCATGGGCACCGTGTGTGTAAGGAATGTGCACCATGGGCACCATGTGTGCAAGGCATAGGCACATCATGTGCACAATGTGGGCAAGGCATAGGCACCATGTGTGCAAGGAATGTGCACCATGGGCATCGGTCGTGCAAGGCATGGGCAACATGGGCACCGCGTGTGCAAGGCATGGGCAACATGATAGCACCGTGTGTGCAAGGAATGTGCACCATGGGCACCTTGTGTGCAAGGCATAGGCAAATCATGGGCACAATGTGGGCAAGGCATAGGCACCGTGTGTGCAAGGCATGTGCACCATGGGCACCGTGTGTGCAAGGCATGGGCACCATGTGTGCAAGGCATGGGCACCAAGGGCGCCGAGTGTGCAAGGCATGGGAAACATTAGAGCACCTTGTGTGGAAGGCATGGGCACCGTGTGTGCAAGGAATGTGCACCATGGGCACCATGCGTGCAAGGCATAGGCACATCATGGGCACAATGTGGGCAAGGCATAGGCACCATGTGTGCAAGGAATGTGCACCATGGGCATCGGTCGTGCAAGGCATGGGCAACATGGGCACCGGGTGTGCAAGGCATGTGCACCATGGGCACCTTGTGTGCAAGGCATGGGCAACATGGGCACCTTGTATGCAAGGCATGTGCACCGTGTGTGCAAGTAATGTGCACCAAGGGCACCTTGTGTGCAAGGCATGGGCACATTGTGTGCAAGGCATAGGCACCATGTGTGCAAGGCATAGGCACATCATGGGCACAATGTGGGCAAGGCATGGGCACCGTGTGTGCAAGGCATGGGCAACATGGGCACCGTGTGTGCAAGGCATGGGCAACATAGGCACCGTGTGTGCAAGGCATGGGCACCTTGTGTGCAAGGCATGGGCACCATGTGTGCAAGGCATGGGCACCATGGGCACCGTGTGTGCATTGCATGGGCACCATGTGTGCAAGGCATGGGCACCATGGGCACCGTGTGTGCAAGGCATGGGCAACATGAGAGCACCGTGTGTGCAAGGCATGGGCACCATGAGCACAATGTGTACAAGGCATGGACACCATGGGCACCATGTGTGCAAGGCATGGGCACCTTTGTGTGCAAGGGACAAGGCCTAGGCACATCATGGGCACAATGTGGGCAAGGCATAGGCACATGATGGGCACCGTGTGTGCAAGGAATGTGCACCGTGGGCACAATGCATGGGCACCATGGGCACACCCACAAGGCATGGGCACAATGCATAGGAACCGTGGGCACAAGGCGCGTACTTGATGATTTGAAGGTGAAAAAAGACATACAACCCCCCGATGGTACCCGAGAAGACGTGGTCGAATTTCGGGGAAAACGGTGACGGGGCCCGAAACGGCACCCCGAACGGCCGAAATTGAAGGCTATAATTCACGCTTTTGGAGGGTTCCGGGGTCCCGGAATAGAAGCGGCCGAAAATCATACGCGGGGGGCTTTTTGGGTCGTAAAACGAGCGTACGCAAGTCGAAATGAGCAACCGAGGCCGTTTGATGGCCGAAAATGCACATAAGTCCCGTTCGTTCGGGTGGCGAAATAACGGTCTTTGTAGGGTGAATACGTGATGATTTGAAGGTGAAAACAGACATACAACCCCCCGATGGTACCCTGGGCCACGTGCTCGAATTTCATGGAAAACGGTGACGGGGCCCGAAACGGCATCCCGAACAGCCAGAACTGAAGGCTATAATTCACGCTTTTGGAGGGTTCCGGGGTCCCGGAATGAAAGCGGCCGAAAATCATATGGGGGGCTTGTTGGGTCATAAAACGACATTACGCAAGTGGAAGTGAGCAACCGAGGCCGTTTGATGTCCCGGAAATGCACATAAGACCCGTTCGTTCGGGTGGCGAAATAACGGGTCGGGGCTGGGTCGGCCCGGGTTGGTAGGGTCACGAAGTTGCAGCACAGCGGGGCCCTGGGGTGGTATCCATCCCTAAAAAAAAGTTGGGCATTGGTGAACTTCGAATCGGGTCGGGTCGGGCCAGGTCGGTTCGGTCACGGAGTTGGTCGAACCGGGGCGGTACGGGTCAGACCGGTCCGGAAGATGGCGGGGTTCCGGGGGGGTGGTATGAAACCATCCCACAAAATTTCGGGATGATACGACGTCATTTGGGTGTATTTTGACGGGCACCGGCCGGCCCGGGGGCGTCCGGGCCGACCGGGCCCGACCCGGGTGGGTTTGGTCCCGAAGATGGCGGGGGGGTCCGGGAGTGGTATGAAACCATCCCACAAAATTTCGGGATGATACGACGTCGTTTGGGTGTTTTTTAACGGCACCGGTTGGCCCGGGGGCGTTCGGCCCGACCCGGGTTGGTTTGGTCCCGAAGATGGCGGGGGTGTCCGGGGGTGGTATGAAACCATCCCACAAAATTTCGGGATTATACGACGTCATTTGGGTGTATTTTCACG
>OX596234.1:445000-465000 GCA_951394345.1 Salicornia ramosissima | reverse complement strand
ATACCGCGGACGGAATAGGGGCAACGTCTTAACCCAGAGACTTAGCATAAGACATACACAAAGTCAAGGGCGTCTAGAAAGAAATCAAGCTAAAGGTCTCATCATATCATCATCATATCATCGAAGTTAATTAAAAACAAGAATACGCCATACTCTTGAAATTAATAACCAAATTATCGAAGTTAACCCAAGAATTGCCTATAGCCATACTCTTGAGACTAACCAAACATCATATCATCAATCTTTACTCAATTCTTTAATCATCTCATCCCAAATCTTTAACTTTCAAGACTCTTTCTAACAACCTCAACAAGAACTCAATCAACCTCAACAAGAATTCTAAAGAACTCAATCAAGATCCTCAAAGAACTCATCTATGACTCAAAGAACTCATCAAGAACACATTCAAGATTAAAGAACTTCAATCAAGAACTCATTCAAGATTCAAGAACTCAATCAAGAACTCACACAAATCTCAAAACTACACGCATGAAACTTCATACTTATCACACGACATTCTTCAACTTTTTAATCAAAATTCAACAAAATCAAACCCAATCACCATGATTTCCAAAATATCATAAAACAATCTTAAAAATATGAAAACCACCATTAAAACATCATTCAAAATACTCAAAAATCAGAATTAAAGATTAACTTCAAAATAATGAATAAACATCAACAATTCAATCAACCATGCATTTAATCAAGACTATAAACATAGTACTACCAATAAAGTTGAGTTAGTATGTTACCTTGTTGAAGATCAACACACAAATCAACACAATTATGCAGTCCAAGAATTCGACCCACACGACACACACACGGCCTGCACACGGCTGCACCACCACTCGAACACGAACACACACTCACGAGTGTACCACCAATCACGGCCTGCTGCACGGTTCCCTTGCACGACCCTGGCTCGACACGGCCTGCACCACCACCACAGGCAGCACACGAACACCCACACACGAACACAAACCCACGAACAAACCCGGAAACAACCCAACAAAAGATCTTGGTTGAAATAATGTGTTTAGGATTGTGTTTAGGATGCTTAAAGATCAATGATGTTTGAATCTTTAAGTTTTGGGCAAGGAAAGATTATGAACAAATGGAGGTTCAATCACCAAAAATGGCGTGAGAAATGGAGAGAATGGAGAGTGTTTATGTGCTTGGCAAGTTGATGGCAAAGTTAGAATGGAAAAATGAGTTAAGGCCTCACTAACTCAGATATAAATAGAGCTAGCAAGGTGTGAACACAAGGCAAGTGGCAAGCCACTCCTTGCATGCTAAAGAACCGGCCTCTATGGGAAAATGGGCCAAGTTTGGGCTCTAAATGGGCTCTCGTGATCCATTGGGCCAATTATTGCATTTTACAAGAAAAATCATGCAATAATCGATTTAGCCCAAAATTAATATTAAATAATTAATTAGAAAATTAAATAATAAAAATTCTAATTAATTAAATAATAATTAAAATAAATAATAAAAACTGAGAAATAAAACATTTCGATTAAATCGAAATTATTCACATAAAATTAAAATAAATAGTTCAAAATAAATTTTGAACTAGCAAATAAACACATAAATACACACATAAATACCGGCAAAAATACCGATAAAATCTGGGTCATTACAACCTCCCCTCCTTAAAGAAATTTCCTCCCGAAATTTCAAGGTGCAGGAGATCGCTCCCCATCGAACAGCTCGGGGTACTTCTGCCGCATGGACGCTTCCGTCTCCCAAGTCGCTTCTTCATGGTGTTGATTTCTCCACAACACCTTGACAAGCGGTACATGCTTACGCCGCAGGGTCCTCTCCTCCCGATCCAAGATCTGGACGGGTCGCTCCTCATAAGTCAGATTCGGCTCGATTACGACCGGATCCACTGAGATTACATGAGTAGGATCATGTACATATTTCCTTAGCTGGAAAACATGAAATACGTCATGAACATTAGCCACCTCCCCAACTCGTTCAAGTATCTCGTAAGGTCCCACATATTTCGGTCGAAGTTTACCCTTTTGACCAAAGCGTACAACTCCTTTGAAAGGTGAAACCTTAAGCAAGACTTTGTCACCTACTTCGAAAGCCAGTGGTCTACGTCGATTATCGGTGTAAGATTTCTGACGACTCTGAGCGGCCTGCATCTTAGACCGAATGACTCGAACCTTCTCGATAGTATCGCGTACCATCTCAGGTCCCAAAGCCACAGAATCACTAATATCATTCCAGCAAATCGGACTCCGACATTTCCTGCCATACAGGGCCTCGTACGGAGCCATCTCAATGCTAGAGTGATAGCTGTTATTATAGGAGAACTCTATCAAGCAGAGCATACGCACCCAAGACTGGTGATACTCCAGAGTGCATGCTCGAAGCATATCCTCCAAAGTCTGGATGGTCCTCTCAGTCTGACCATCAGTCGCCGCGTGAAAAGCGGTGCTCAACTTCAATTTCGTCCCAAAGGCTTCCTGAACTGATTTCCAGAAACGAGATAGAAACCTCGGATCTCGATCAGAAACAATCTCCCTCGGAACTCCGTGAAGTCGGATTATGTCCTGAGTATACGCCTCAGCTAGACGCTCCATCGACCAGGTCATTTTCATCGGAATGAATCTAGCGACCTTTGTCAACCTATCCACAATGACGCAAATAGAATTCAAGCCATTGCACGTGGGTAAGCTCACTACAAAGTCCATAGAAACAGACTCAAACTTCCAGGTCGGAATCGGTAGTGGCTGCAACAGACCTCCTGGTCTCTGATGCTCAATCTTGACCTTCTGACAGGTCAAACACCGAGCAACAAACTCTGCTACATCCCTCTTCATCTTAGGCCACCAGAACTGGCCCTTGAGATCCTGGTAAAGCTTATTACCACCGGGATGAACAGAATAAGGCGAGCTATGTGCCTCGGACATGATTCCATTCCTAAGATCAGAACAGTCTGGTACACACCATCTCCCTCGAAAGTGCATACTACCATCAGAAGAAATCGTGAAACCAACGGCTTTACCTTGCCGTATAGCCTCTCGAATCCTAGCAAGCTGTGGGTCGTTCTGCTGACCCTCACGCATTTCCCGAATCAAATCAGGTTCGGCACTCATCGATGTCAGACGAAGTCTGACGGAACCACGGCTTCTACTGAAGCTCAAGCGATGTTTGCGGCTTAGCGCATCTGCAACCAAATTCGCCTTGCCCTCGCAATAGTTGAGCGTCAGGTCGTAGTCCTTAATCAGCTTAAGCCACCGCCTCTGCCTCATATTGAGGTCTTTCTGAGTGAAGATGTACTTGAGACTATTATGATCCGTGAATACGCTACACGAACCACCATAGAGATAGTGCCTCCAGATTTTCAACGCGAACACTACAACTGCTAACTCCAAGTCATGCGTAGGATAGTTACGCTCGTGCACCTTCAGCTGCCTCGATGCGTAAGCGATGACCTTCCCACCCTGCATGAGCACACAACCTAAGCCACTCTTCGAAGCATCACTATAGACCTCGAAGCCCTCTTCATCGTTCGGTAGGGTAAGAATCGGAGCAGAGACTAATCTCTGTTTCAACTCCTGGAAAGCTTGCTCGCAAGCCTCTGTCCAAACGAATCGGACCTCCTTCTGTAGGAGACTAGACATCGGCCTAGCTATCTTGGAGAAGTCCTGGACGAATCGTCGATAGTATCCGGCTAAGCCAAGAAAACTACGAACTTCCGCCACATTTCTCGGGCTACTCCAATCAACTACAGCCTTAATCTTGGCTGGGTCTACCTTAATGCCTTCTTTGCTGATCACGTGACCTAGGAAGGCTACTTCGCGAAGCCAGAACTCACAATTGGAGAGTTTCGCGAACCACTTATGACTCCTCAATATCTCGAGTACCATCTGGAGATGTTCCGTATGCTCAGACTCATCTCTAGAATATACCAAGATATCGTCAATAAATACTACGACACACTTGTCGAGTAAGTGATGAAATGTCCGGTTCATCTGGTTCATAAACACAGCTGGCGCGTTAGTGAGACCAAAGGGCATCACCTCGAACTCGTAATGGCCGTATCTAGTACAAAGCCGTCTTCGGAATGTCTTCCTTCTTAACTGGAATCTGATGATATCCAGATCGAAGATCTATCTTTGAAAACACTCCTGCTCCTCGTAGTTGATCGAACAGGTCCTCAATCCTAGGCAACGGGTACTTATTCTTGATAGTTACCCGATTCAACTCTCGGTAGTCTATGCACATGCGCATACTACCATCTTTCTTCTTCACGAAGAGCACAGGTGCTCCCCACGGAGAAACACTAGGCCTAATGAAGCCCTTGTCGATCAAATCCTGGAGTTGTGACTTCAACTCCAATAACTCCGATGGTGCCATCCGGTACGGTGCCTTTGAGATTGGCGCTGTGCCGGGAAATAAGTCGATATGAAACTCGACGTCGCGCTCAGGTGGAACGCCTGGTAGCTCATCAGGAAATACTACTCTGAAATCCCTCGCTACAGGTATGTCGTCGAATAGAGACTCCTCAGTCAAGTCTCGTATCTGACAAAGAAACACCATATCGCCCTTCTGGCGATGTTTTCTCATTTTTAAGGCTGAGATTACCTTTACTCTTTTCTTAAGGACAAACCCGGAGTAGGTAACTCGGTTGCCCTGAGATCCTCGGAATGTCACTGACTGATCTCGGCAACGAATGATCGCTCGATACCTAGATAGCCAGTCTATGCCAAGTATAACGTCAAACTCCATCAACGGGAACTCCTTCAGATCGGCCGTCGCTTGCTCCCCTGCTATCACGATAGGCACTCCTCGGAACTCTCGCTGACAAGTAAAATCCTCTCCTGAAGGGAGAGTAATAACTGAACGCACAGGCACACTGCCACGAAGATCTGACCTCGAGGCAAAACTACTAGCCACAAAAGACACAGTAGCACCAGAATCAAACAAAACTAAAGCTAACACACCAGAGACAAGAAATCTACCTGATACTACGTCAGGCAGACTCTGTTCTTCACTGGAGTCTTTGTCGGTGCTGGAAGCTGCTTAACCTCTAAATCTGGCCTCTTCTCGCGGCAGAACGTCGACTTGTGGCCTACCTTGCCACACGTAAAACAGCTGATCGGAGAACCGTCGCACTTCTTCCCTGGATGGAAGTCCTTGCCACAACCTCGACAACCTGAACCACCATTGCCCTTATGCGAACTCGTGGTCGGAGGGGTACTACTACTAGGTGCGCTGAAACGGGGCTTCTTAAACGAAGCAGTAGTCGTCGGAACCGGAGCTCTCTTCTTGCTCGAATCCTCCTCGGCAGCTGATGACTGAATCTCTAGCGCCACCTCGTAGGCCTGCTGAAATGTCTTCGCTCCACTGCTAATCACGTGAGCTCGGATACTCGAATTCAGCTTCTTGATGTAGCGCTTGACCCGGTCCTTCTCCGACGGAACCATAGACGTAGCGAACCGCGATAACTCCGTGAAACGATCGGTGTACGCCTGAACAGACATCTTACCCTGTGTAAGAGTAAGGAACTCCTCCTGTTTCTGCCACTGCAACTCGTCAGGGTAGAAATGCTCCTGGACCTTATCGGTAAACGAGGTCCACGACATGGTCTGCAACGGCCGGTACGCGTCCTTAGCTAACGTCCACCAGTTATCGGCCTCTCCACGCAGATAGTAAGCGGCGATCTGCACCTTCTCGTGCTCGGGGTATAACGTCGCGTCGAAGAGCTTGCCCATCTCGCGGATCCAGCTCTCCAAGATAGTGGGGTCGGCAACCCCGTCGTAGGTAGGAGGTCGATGACGTGCGATACGATCGAACCTCGACTGCGTACTCGGCGTATGACGACTATGGTGCGCCAACGTAAGGATCGCCTCCTCGAGGGCCCGCAACCTCTGTCGTCCAGTATGCAACCGGCGAATTTGGTTGCAGATACATATAAGGATAGTAAGTCAGTACAAAACCTCACCAAATACATATAAGGAAAATACGAAGAAAAGGAAAAATAGAAAGAACCCTATCCCGGTCTTTCTACCCAACTCTTCTCCCTTCACATAGTCCTGGAAAAGGTTTTAATCACTCGGGAAAATAAAGCTCTCATCTCCCGGGTTTAACTCGAATTCCTAGAACTTCACTTAAACCTATTCGGCTCTGATACCAACTGTAACGACCCGACTCGCTTAAATCGGCGCGGAAGAAACCGACGAGTCAAGTAGTTATAAAACTAAAACTCAACACTTAGAAAATAAACTAAAAACCTCAATTATTATTATTAAACTATAAAATGTACAATAACCCCACAATCTTGTACAAACTAAGTCCAAAAGTCAAACGAATTAAAAACAAAAGTAAAGTGCAACTCTAACCACATGCTAGAGTCTTATACAACAAATGTAATATCATAATCCTGAAACAACTTCTAACAAGTCTAAAGCTACGAAACAACTGAAATAAACAACAGAAAATAAACACGCAAAGCGCCGCTCGCCCAACCCAAAAGCTAAGCAAGAGCATCATCGTCAGATGTACCTGAAAAACACAACATATCCACCATCAGTGGCGAGTAACATAACTGACTCACCCTAACGGGAATACACAAGTACATAGCAATAATCAAATAACATCACACATACAATCCTCGAAAACACGAGACAACCTCAAGCTCGTAATCCAAAATCAACTCATCACTCGACATCAACATCATTCGACATCTCTATACTCAAATCTAACTCAGGTGCAATCATTCTATTTCTAGACCGGACTATGCTCGTACGGAAGCATCTTACGCAACCGAACTTCTACTATGCCAGGACCGGGCATAAGCCATACACCCAAATCCCACGAACCCGAACAACCTGGGAAATCGTGTTCCTAATCCCCAAATCATACTGAGCGTACTAGGAATAACATAGTGAGACTCCAAAACTATCCCGATACCGCGGACGGAATAGGGGCAACGTCTTAACTCAGAGACTTAGCATAAGACATACACAAAGTCAAGGGCGTCTAGAAAGAAATCAAGCTAAAGGTCTCATCATATCATCATCATATCATCGAAGGTAATTAAAAACAAGAATACGCCATACTCTTGAAATTAATAACCAAATTATCGAAGTTAACCCAAGAATTGCCTATAGCCATACTCTTGAGACTAACCAAACATCATATCATCAATCTTTACTCAATTCTTTAATCATCTCATCCCAAATCTTTAACTTTCAAGACTCTTTCTAACACTTTCTTTAACTTCCAAGAACTCAATCAACCTCAACAAGAATTCTAAAGAACTCAATCAAGATCCTCAAAGAACTCATCTATGACTCAAAGAACTCATCAAGAACACATTCAAGATTAAAGAACTTCAATCAAGAACTCATTCAAGATTCAAGAACTCAATCAAGAACTCACACAAATCTCAAAACTACACGCATGAAACTTCATACTTATCACACGACATTCTTCAAGTTTTTAATCAAAATTCAACAAAACCAAACCCAATCACCATGATTTCCAAAATATCATAAAACAATCTTAAAAATATGAAAACCACCATTAAAACATCATTCAAAATACATAAAAATCAGAATTAAAGATTAACTTCAAAATCATGAATAAACATCAACAATTCAATCAACCATGCATTTAATCAAGGCTATAAACATAGTACTACCAATTAAGTTGAGTTAGTATGTTACCTTGTTGAAGATCAACACACAAATCAACACAATTATGCAGTCCAAGAATTCGACCCACACGACACACACGGCCTGCACACGGCTGCACCACCACTCGAACACGAACACACACTCACGAGCGTACCACCAATCACGGCCTGCTGCACGGTTCCTTGGCTCGACACGGCCTGCACCACCACCACGGGCACCACACGAACACACACACACGAACACAAACCCACGAACAAACCCGGAAACAACCCAACAAAAGATCTTGGTTGAAATAATTTGTTTAGGATTGTGTTTAGGATGCTTAAAGATCAATGATGTTTGAATCTTTAAGTTTTGGGCAAGGAAAGATGATGCACAAATGGAGGTTCAATCACCAAAAATGGCGTGAGAAATGGAGAGAATGGAGAGTGTTTATGTGCTTGGCAAGATGATGGCAAAGTTAGAATGGCAAAATGAGTTAAGCCACTCCTTGCATGCTAAAGAACCGGCCTCTATGGGAAAATGGGCCAAGTTTGGGCTCTAAATGGGCTCTCGTGATCCATTGGGCCAATTATTGCATTTTACATGAAAAATCATGCAATAATCGATTTAGCCCAAAATTAATATTAAATAATTAATTAGAAAAATAACTAATAAAAATTCTAATTAATTAAATAATAATTAAAATAAATAATAAAAACTGAGAAATAAAACATTTCGATTAAATCGAAATTATTCACATAAAATTAAAATAAGTAGTTCAAAATAAATTTTGAACTAGCAAATAAACACATAAATACACACATAAATACCGGCAAAAATACCGATAAAATCTGGGTCATTACACCATTTGTGCAAAGAATGTGCACCATGGGCATCGGTCGTGCAAGGCATGGGCAACATGGGCACCGTGTGTGCAAGGCATGGGCAACATGATAGCACCGTGCGTGCAAGGCATAGGCACAATGTGGGCAAGGCATGGGCACAGTGTGTGCAAGGCATGTGCACCATGGGCACCGTGTGTGCAAGGCATGTGCACCATGGGCACCGTGTGTGCAAGGCATGTGCACCATGGGCACCGTGTGTGCAAGGCATGGGCAACATGATAGCACCGTGTGTGCAAGGCATGGGCACCTTGTGTGCAAGGCATGGGCACCATGGGCACCGTGTGTGCATGGGCAACATGAGAGCACATTGTGTGCAAGGCGTGGGCACCGTGTGTGCAAGGAATGTGCACCATGGGCACCATGTGTGCAAGGCATAGGCACCATGTGTGCAAGGTATGTGCACCATGGGCATCGGTCGTGCAAGGCATGGGCAACATGGGCACCGTGTGTGCAAGGCATGTGCACCGTGTGTGCAAGTAATGTGCACCATGGGCACATTGTGTGCAAGGCATAGGCACCATGTGTGCAAGGCATAGGCACCATGTGTGCAAGGAATATGCACCATGGGCACCGTGTGTGCAAGGCATGGGCAACATGGGCACCGTGTGTGCAAGGCATGGGCAACATGGGCACCGTGTGTGCAAGGCATGGGCACCTTGTGTGCAAGACATGGGCACCATGGGCACCGTGTGTGCAAGGCATGGGCACCATGGGCACCATGTGTGCAAGGCATGGGCACCATGTGTAACGACCCGACTCGCATAAATTCGGCGCGGAAGAAACCGACGAGTCAAGTAGTTATAAAACTAAACTTCAACACTTAGAAATAAACTAAAAACCTCGAATTATTATTATTAAACCATCAAAGTACAATAACCCACAATCTTGTACCAACTAAATCCAAAAAGTCAAATGAACTAATACGAAAATAAAATGTAACTCTAACCACATGCTAGAGTCTTATACAACATATGTATATCAAAATCCTGAAATAACATCTACCAAGTCTAATGCTAAACAACAAATGAAATAACAATAGAACATAAACACGCAATACGCCGCTCGCCCAACCCAATAGCTAAGCAAGAGCACCATCGTCAACTGTACCTGAAAAACACAACATATCCACCATCAGTGGCGAGTAACATAACTGACTCACCCTAACGGGAATACACAAGTACATAGCAATAATCAAACGACATCACACAACAATCCTCGAAAAACACGAGATAACCTCAAACTCAAAATCCCATAATCAACTCATCACTCGACATCATTCAATCACTCGACATCATCAATACTCAAATCTAACTCAGGTGCAATCATTCTATTTCTAGACCGGACTATGCTCGTACGGAAAGCGTCACATGCAATCCGAACTTTCCTACTATGTCAGGACCGGGCCATCAGTCATATACCCAAATCCCACGAACCCGAATTCCACATGGTGAACGTGTCCCTAATTATCACGAACCCGAATTCAGCATAGTGAACGTGTAACTAGGAATAACATAGAGACACAAATACTATCCGTCAAGCGTAATCAGGATAGGGGCAACGTCTTAACCCATAGACTAAGCATAAGACATACACCAGGTCAAGGGCGTCTAGAAAAGAAATCAAGCTAATCATCTCATCATATCAATTCGAAGTTAATTAAATCAAGAATACACTTTCTTCTTGAATTTAAATAACCAATTCATCAAAGTTAACTCAAGAACCGCCAATTGCCATGATCTTGAGACTAACCAACATCATATCATCATCTTTATTCAATTCTTTACACATCCCAATTCAAATCTTTAACTTTCAAAACACATTCTAATACTTTCTTTAACTTTCTTTCAATTCTAACAACCTCACAAGAACTCTAAAGAACAACCTCAAGAACTTTAAAGAACTCGACTACAACTCCAAGAATTCATCATAAACACATTCAAGATTAAAGAACTGAATCAAGAACTTCATTCAAGATTCAAGAACTCAACCAAGAACTCATCCAAACTCAAAACACACGCATGAAACCATACTTGAATCACACGACATTTTTAACAAAATTACTCAAAATTCATCAAAATCAAACCCATTCACCATAATTTCCAAAACATCATAAAAATATGTAAAAACATGAAAAACCACCATTAAAACCATTATTTAATCATTCAAAATCAGAATTAAAGAATAGCTTAAAAATCCATGAACAACATCAAATAATCATCAACTCTCAAGCAATCATGCATTTAATTAAAACTATAAACCATGTATTAACCAATTAAGTTGAGTTAGTATGTTACCTTGTTGAAGATCAACACACAAATTCAACACAAGAATGCATACAAGACTCGTCAAACACGTGCACACAACATGGCACGAATACGAACAACACGGCACCACCGTGCACCACCACGAGACATCAAGAACACAACCACACGCTGCCACGTCACTGCCCAGTCAGCACCACGAATTTCTGCCCAGTCAGCCATCATTTCTGCCCAGTCAGCATGCTACGGTTCTGCCCAGTCAGCAACCCACCTCTGTCCAGTCAGCAACTCACGTCCAGTCAGCACCTATGCGTCCAGTCAGCACCTCCACGTCTGTCCAGTCAGCAACCCACCTCTGTCCAGTGCTGCACGGTTGCTGTCCAGAACAGCCACGAACCTGCACCATCACTGCTGCCCAGCCAGCCCCGTTCTGCCCAAAAACCAGTCACGGACCAGCCATGGTTCTGCCTCGTACCAGCCACACCACGGTACTGCTTCACTGCTGCCAAAACCGCATCATCTCCACGAAAAACCAAACCCCAAACCGAAACCAAACTAACAAAGAATGAATGAGATTGGTGAAAGCTTGAAGATGAACAAAGACTTGGGTTCAAGACTCCCAAAAATCACGTGTGGCAAGAGAGGAGAAAGGGAGGGAAAAGTTTGCTTTAAACTTTGATGGCAAAGGAGGTTAAATGAGCATATGAACAAAATACTCTTAAGGCCTTACTACTACTTCTATTTATAGAAGTTTAGTGAATATGAAGCAAGTGGCAAAACTTGCCATCAATTAAAGAGGGAAAACCGGTTGGGCTTGAAAATGGGCTCAAAAAGATCATTTGGGCCTTTTGCACTAATTTCATGACTAATCATGATTAATTTGCACTTGACCCAAAATTAATTAATTAATTAGAAAATTAATTAATAAAATTCTAATTAATTAAAATAGAATAAAATAAGAAATAATAAACCATTAAAAATAATGGTTACACAAAAACAATAAAAAAAAAATAGTCTAAAATAAATTTTAGACCATGCACCGCAACAACAATAATTACTATAAAGTAATTACGAGATTAGCCCAAAATCTGGGGCGTTACAATCTCCCCTCCTTAAAAGAATTTCGTCCCGAAATTCAAGCAAAGGAGATTATTCACCATCAGAAATCCGGGTTCGACACACAAAGAGTCAGACGGAGACTGACAGAACTTCGGCTTCTACCAACGATCAACCGATCCTCGCGACTTGATGCTTCAGCCACTCAACTCGACTTGCCTGCACGATCGAGAAGCGTTCGTCGAAGTCCTGAACAACTCCAACACTCTTCGTCGCACCACCAAAAGACCTCGGGATCCTCCTCGTTGCTTGGAAGGTCAAGATAGATGTAAAGTCTATCCTTTGCTTCAACGACGAACCCAGACCAATGGACTTCGGTCACATACTCAAGCTACTCCCTTCGACTACAGACTTAACCTTTAAGGGTGTAAAAACGATCTAATGACCGAAAACTAGTATATGGGTTATGATCGATTGATCAGAATAAAAATGCAGATACAATCGGTCGATCAGGGTAAAAGTAGGAAACAATCAGTTGTCTTGGACGATCGAATAAAATTCCAAAATAAACAATTAATTTCAAAATTCCATATCAGGTTTAGATTATATGAATTAGAATGCGGGAATCAAAACAATGCCCACCTTTGAATGATGAAAATAGCAAGGGCGTGAATAAATGCCTGATATGAATATCGAATATTATATAGAAATTAAAGAACGTCTCGATAAATATATCGATTTACGAGAAATAAGACAACTATGATTACAAAAATAATAAATATATATATATATACATATATATATATATGGATACAAATAGAAATAATGATACGAGGGTGTGTAAATGGCATAAATTATCCATCGATAAATCCTAGTGATGATGGATGATATTAACAACAATAATGGCCAAAAACACGGTGGATGACACAAGGTGAAATGATGTTAAAACACGAGGTCGGCCAACATGAATAACGTTAATGATTTATGATGGCCTCAATTAGGTATGATGATAATATCGAAGATAGGTGGTCATAGATGACAATAACGATCATGATCGACGATGTCGATGATAAGAACGATGATAAAGGATTACGACGCTCATGATCAAGGGTTAAGAACTTATGATGTCGAATAAAGGACTGACAATCAATATAACAAATCGTCCTGAACGACAATGAAGGCATCATGGACGTTAAAGAATCGACCAGAACAAGGTAACAATGATATTGTTAACAATTAGAAGTAACAATGAATCGATAGTGCTACTTATGTTAACAATAAGAGTACTCACAAAAATAGGTTCAACAACGGAGATAAGGTTAATCGTAAATCGATTGGAAGGATAATCAAATAGGTTAGGTTCAATCTGATTCAAGTTGATTACGGTAGGTCAAGCGGTTTCCTGACCACAATTACACCCCTATAAGATATAGTCTAGTCTACCTTAACACTTCCCTTTGTTGAGTACGCGACTCGGAAATACAAATTCGCGAAGACAAAGCTCCCACCTGGAGATATTCGCGAATCATCTGCTGCTCCTTAATATCCTTAGTACCATACGGAGATGATCTGCAAGCTCAGACTCGTCTCTCGTTTAGACTAAGATATTATCGAAGAAGGCTACGACGCACTTATCGAGTAAGTGATGAAAAGTCCGGTTCATCCGATCCATGAACACGGTAAAGCGTAAACGAAACTGACAACATCACTTCGAAACCCGTAGTGGTCGTATTCGTACGAAGAAGCGGTCTTCGAAAAGTCTCCATATTGCCCTTCTGGCGAAGCTTCCTCAACTTCAAGGCTGAGATTACCTTCACTCCTTTCTTAAGGACGAACCCAGAGTAGATAACTCGGTTGCCCTGAGATCCTCGGAATGTCACTGACTGATCTTGGCAACGAATGATCGTTCGATACCTCGACAGCCAGTTCATGCCAACAATGACATCGAACTCCATCAGCGAAAAAAAATTCTTCAAATCGGTTGTCGCATGCTTCTCCAGCTAACACGATAGGCAAACCTCGGAACTCGAGCTGACAAACAAGATCCTCTCCCAAAGGAAGAGTTATAGACGAACTAACGGAAAATCGAGACTCCATCGAACTGGACCTCTGCTACCGGCTTGGTCGTACAACGGACTCGATCCTTCATTGGAGGCTTAGCTGATGCCGAAAGCTCCTCTCCTGCCGATGAAACATGCCATAGGCGTGTCGTCACATCGCTTCCCTGGGTGGAAGTTCTTGCGCAACTTCTATACCTCGAACCGTCGAAATCCTAATGCGATCAAGCGGTCGGAGGGGGTACTGCTAAGAGTACTAAATCGAGCTTCCCAAAGGATAACAACATCCTCGGGGTCGGGGTCTTCTTCTAGCTGGCATCCTCCTCGAATGGAACGACTGACGTAGCGAACATCGATAATTCGGCGAACCTATCGGGGTACGCCTGAACTATTATCTTACCCCGGATAAGAGTAAGAAACTCCTCTGGTTTCCGTCACCACAACTCGTCGGGGTAGAACCTCTTCTGGACCTTAGCTACGAACTCGTACCACGATATCGAATGCGGGGTAAACGCGCGTTCCTAGCTATGCTCCACCAGTTATCGACATCTCCTCGCGAGTGGAAAGTGACGAACTGGTCCTTCTCGTGCTCGGACCAAACATAACACTGAAGAGCTTCCTATCTCGTGGATTCATCTCTTCAACATCGTAGGGTCGACAACCCTATCGTAAGTCGGTGGTCGAAGACGAGCGATACGATCTAACGTCGACTGCGATCCCGATAGCTGACGACTAATATGCGCTAGCGTAAGAATCGCTTCCTCGAGCGCTCAGAATCTCTGTTGTCCGAACTCGACCGGCGAAGTGTGAACACGTCGAAACGTAACACGGTAAGGACACAAATAAGCAAACCATGTTAATCAAAAATCACACTTAAGTCAAAAATACACATAAAAGAAGGTAGGAAAAAGAGTCTTATCCCGGATTATTCTACCCGTCACTCTTCTCCCAACACATAATCCTAGAATTTGGTTCAATCACTCGGGAAAAATAAAGCTCTCAACTCCCGGGTTTAACTCAAATCCTAGAAACTTCACTTAAACCTATTCGGCTCTGATACCAACTGTAACGACCCGACTCGCATAAATTCGGCGCGGAAGAAACCGACGAGTCAAGTAGTTATAAAACTAAACTTCAACACTTAGAAATAAACTAAAAACCTCGAATTATTATTATTAAACCATCAAAGTACAATAACCCACAATCTTGTACCAACTAAATCCAAAAAGTCAAATGAACTAATACGAAAATAAAATGTAACTCTAACCACATGCTAGAGTCTTATACAACATATGTATATCAAAATCCTGAAATAACATCTACCAAGTCTAATGCTAAACAACAAATGAAATAACAATAGAACATAAACACGCAATACGCCGCTCGCCCAACCCAATAGCTAAGCAAGAGCACCATCGTCAACTGTACCTGAAAAACACAACATATCCACCATCAGTGGCGAGTAACATAACTGACTCACCCTAACGGGAATACACAAGTACATAGCAATAATCAAACGACATCACACAACAATCCTCGAAAAACACGAGATAACCTCAAACTCAAAATCCCATAATCAACTCATCACTCGACATCATTCAATCACTCGACATCATCAATACTCAAATCTAACTCAGGTGCAATCATTCTATTTCTAGACCGGACTATGCTCGTACGGAAAGCGTCACATGCAATCCGAACTTTCCTACTATGTCAGGACCGGGCCATCAGTCATATACCCAAATCCCACGAACCCGAATTCCACATGGTGAACGTGTCCCTAATTATCACGAACCCGAATTCAGCATAGTGAACGTGTAACTAGGAATAACATAGAGACACAAATACTATCCGTCAAGCGTAATCAGGATAGGGGCAACGTCTTAACCCATAGACTAAGCATAAGACATACACCAGGTCAAGGGCGTCTAGAAAAGAAATCAAGCTAATCATCTCATCATATCAATTCGAAGTTAATTAAATCAAGAATACACTTTCTTCTTGAATTTAAATAACCAATTCATCAAAGTTAACTCAAGAACCGCCAATTGCCATGATCTTGAGACTAACCAACATCATATCATCATCTTTATTCAATTCTTTACACATCCCAATTCAAATCTTTAACTTTCAAAACACATTCTAATACTTTCTTTAACTTTCTTTCAATTCTAACAACCTCACAAGAACTCTAAAGAACAACCTCAAGAACTTTAAAGAACTCGACTACAACTCCAAGAATTCATCATAAACACATTCAAGATTAAAGAACTGAATCAAGAACTTCATTCAAGATTCAAGAACTCAACCAAGAACTCATCCAAACTCAAAACACACGCATGAAACCATACTTGAATCACACGACATTTTTAACAAAATTACTCAAAATTCATCAAAATCAAACCCATTCACCATAATTTCCAAAACATCATAAAAATATGTAAAAACATGAAAAACCACCATTAAAACCATTATTTAATCATTCAAATCAGAATTAAAGAATAGCTTAAAAATCCATGAACAACATCAAATAATCATCAACTCTCAAGCAATCATGCATTTAATTAAAACTATAAACCATGTATTAACCAATTAAGTTGAGTTAGTATGTTACCTTGTTGAAGATCAACACACAAATTCAACACAAGAATGCATACAAGACTCGTCAAACACGTGCACACAACATGGCACGAATACGAACAACACGGCACCACCGTGCACCACCACGAGACATCAAGAACACAACCACACGCTGCCACGTCACTGCCCAGTCAGCACCACGAATTTCTGCCCAGTCAGCCATCATTTCTGCCCAGTCAGCATGCTACGGTTCTGCCCAGTCAGCAACCCACCTCTGTCCAGTCAGCAACTCACGTCCAGTCAGCACCTATGCGTCCAGTCAGCACCTCCACGTCTGTCCAGTCAGCAACCCACCTCTGTCCAGTGCTGCACGGTTGCTGTCCAGAACAGCCACGAACCTGCACCATCACTGCTGCCCAGCCAGCCCCGTTCTGCCCAAAAACCAGTCACGGACCAGCCATGGTTCTGCCTCGTACCAGCCACACCACGGTACTGCTTCACTGCTGCCAAAACCGCATCATCTCCACGAAAAACCAAACCCCAAACCGAAACCAAACTAACAAAGAATGAATGAGATTGGTGAAAGCTTGAAGATGAACAAAGACTTGGGTTCAAGACTCCCAAAAATCACGTGTGGCAAGAGAGGAGAAAGGGAGGGAAAAGTTTGCTTTAAACTTTGATGGCAAAGGAGGTTAAATGAGCATATGAACAAAATACTCTTAAGGCCTTACTACTACTTCTATTTATAGAAGTTTAGTGAATATGAAGCAAGTGGCAAAACTTGCCATCAATTAAAGAGGGAAAACCGGTTGGGCTTGAAAATGGGCTCAAAAAGATCATTTGGGCCTTTTGCACTAATTTCATGACTAATCATGATTAATTTGCACTTGACCCAAAATTAATTAATTAATTAGAAAATTAATTAATAAAATTCTAATTAATTAAAATAGAACAAAATAAGAAATAATAAACCATTAAAAATAATGGTTACACAAAAACAATAAAAAAAAAATAGTCTAAAATAAATTTTAGACCATGCACCGCAACAACAATAATTACTATAAAGTAATTACGAGATTAGCCCAAAATCTGGGGCGTTACACCATGGGCACCGTGTGTGCAAGGCATGGGCAACATGAGAGCACCATGTGTGCAAGGCATGGGCACCATGAGCACAATGTGTACAAGGCATGGACACCATGGGCACCATGTGTGCAAGGCATGGGCACCTTTGTGTGCAAGGGACAAGGCCTAGGCACATCATGGGCACAATGTGGGCAAGGCATAGGCACATGATGGGCACCGTGTGTGCAAGGAATGTGCACCGTGGGCACAATGCATGGGCACCATGGGCACACCCACAAGGCATGGGCACAATGCATAGGAACCGTGGGCACAAGGCGCGTACTTGATGATTTGAAGTTGAAAAAAGACATACAACCCCCCGATGGTACCCGAGAAGACGTGGTCGAATTTCGGGGAAAACGGTGACGGGGCCCGAAACGGCACCCCGAACGGCCGGAATTGAAGGCTATAATTCATGCTTTCGGAGGGTTCCGGGGTCCCGGAATCGAAGCGGGCGAAAATCATACGGGGGGCTTTTTGGGTCGTAAAAGGAGCGTAAGCAAGTCGAAATGAGCAACCGAGGCCGTTTGATGGCCGAAAATGCACATAAGTCCCGTTCGTTCGGGTGGCGAAATAACGGTCTTTGTAGGGTGCATACGTGATGATTTGAAGGTGAAAACAGACATACAACCCCCCGATGGTACCCTGGGCCACGTGCTCGAATTTCTTAGAAATTGGTGACAGGGCCCAAAACGGCATCCCGAAGAGCCAGAACTGAAGGCTATAATTCACGCTTTTGGAGGGTTCCGGGGTCCCGGAATGAAAGCGGCTGAAAATCATATGGGGGGCTTATTGGGTCATAAAACGACATTACGCAAGTGGAAGTGAGCAACCGAGGCCGTTTGATGTCCCGGAAATGCAGATAAGACCCGTTCGTTGGGGTGGCGAAATATCGGGTCGGGGCTGGGTCGGCCCGGGTTGGTAGGGTCACGAAGTTGCAGCACAGCGGGGCCCTGGGGGTAGTATCCATCCCAAAAAAAAAAGTTGGGCATTGGTGAACTTCGAATCGGGTTGGGCCAGGTCGGTTCGGTCACGGAGTTGGTCGGACAGGGGTGGTACGGGTCAGACCGGTTCGGAAGATGGCGGGGTTCCGGGGGGTGGTATGAAACCATCCCACAAAATTTCGGGATGATACGACGTCATTTGGGTGTATTTTGACGGGCACCGGCCGGCCCGGGGGCGTCCGGGCAGACTCGGCCCGACCCGGGGGCGTCCGGGCCGACTCGGCCCGACCCGGGTGGGTTTGGTCCCGAAGATGGCGGGGGGGTCCGGGGGTGGTATGAAACCATCCCACAAAATTTCGGGATGATACGACGTCGTTTGGGTGTATTTTGACGGGCACCGGCCGGCCCGGGGGCGTCCGGGCTGACCGGGCCCGACCCGGGTGGGTTTGGTCCCGAAGATGGCGGGGGGGTCCGGGAGTGGTATGAAACCATCCCACAAAATTTCGGGATGATACGACGTCGTTTGGGTATTTTTTGACGGGCACCGGTCGGCCCGGGGGCGTCCGGCCCGACCTGGGTTGGTTTGGTGCCGAAGATGGCGGGGGGATCCGGGGGTGGTATGAAACCATCCCTTAAAGTTTCAAGTGAAAATATGGTCATTTGTGTGTGCTATGGGTGTGTACGCCTTAACTTTCATGGGTGTATGCACACAACCCTTATGCATTCATTTACTTAAGACTCTTTAGGGGGAAGGTGATAGTGGGCACAATGCCACTACACATCCTCCTTCCCTTGATGGGGGGGATAGTGGTGCTATGGGCAACGAGGCCATGGGGGACATAGCACCACACCCATCAACCGTCCCAAATGAAGCTAGGTGTTGTATGTTTGTCGTTGGTCGGATTTGGCACCAAAGTCGAGGGTCGGGGTCCGTGCTGATCGTCCCGAGCACGGGCAGTCGGTACAGGTGGTATGCTATCGGGGGCTGGGTGCATGGGTAACCTTTTTCATTCGTGATTTGTCGGACATCGTATATTCCAAAACCCATAGTTGCTCTGAATTGCTTTTGTGACGATGGTTGACTTTTCGGGTTTGGTTTTTTCGGTTGGTGACATGGGCACCCAAGACCCTTTCAACCGCGCCATGAAGTACAATCCTATTACAAGAGGCCGCATGAAATCGCATTAGCGATGACAAGCGATTTCTTTAGGGTTGGAATTTTGAGACGGGAGTTGGGGGCACCCAAGAACTTCGAACCGTCCTACGTTTTACGAGCCACATTACGGAAGACCGCTGGAAATCGCATATGCGAGGACTGGTGGCTTTTCACGGATCGAAAAGGTAGGAGGGTGGGACGTAGGCATTAAAGACCCTTTGAACCGTCTTACGGAGTACAACCATTACACACCCTCCCCCTATGAAGGGTGGG
>OX596234.1:437500-440000 GCA_951394345.1 Salicornia ramosissima | reverse complement strand
TTTAGGAACTAAATGTAGTAAATTTGGTCATTTTATGGTTGTATTTGGGTTTTTTCGTTCCCAACTTTGAGCCACTTAGCCTTATTTTATGTTTTATGCTTTATTCATGTCTTATATAAAACAAACAAAATAAATAAAAAGCCAGAAAAATAAATAGCAAATCAATAGTTACCTTTTCAGGAATCTTAGGCGTCCGGTGTGAAATATGAACTACTTATGAACGTTAACCTACTCCCATGTCTGTAGAGATAGAGCAATGTACACATTAAGTAACATGTTTTTAAATCCCAAGAACTCACGACTCCCACCTTATATAATTCATCAAAAAATTTAAACATGTAATCAAAAATACCATTCTTGAAATAATTGAAGATGCAGATTCATCTATCTCACCAGAGATTCTAATACAAGTTTTCAACTTATAACTAACAATGTTGAAGCCTTGTTGATCTAAATATTTCTACAGACCACTATATAAAACACAAGCCAAAAAGAAAAACTAGAACAATATTAAACAAAAATGAAAATCAATAAAAAAAATATACTTGGAAATAATCATATCCATATAACAAAAACACCTTGAAATCATGACACAAGCACACAATAGGTAAAAAAAAAAAAAAAACCGAACTCCGCATATGAAAAACGCAAAACATGATTAACATTTGAAGAAATACACCTCTATTACAACATAGAATTAGGCAATAAATGGTCAAATTTAGCCATTATACCAGCTTCCAGATCTGGAAAAAAAAATTAAAGAGCAATAACCCTTAATATGAATAGTACAAAACCAAAATCATCTTCAAAAATTCACAGCCCTAATATGAAATAAAACCCTATAAATACAGATTCATAGAAAACCCCTTACAATATAAGAAAATACTGGATTAATAACATAGAATCCTCAATTGTTACTCAGATTAACTAACAAACATAAACCAAATTTAGTTCTAAAAAAAAGAAAAAAAGAACAAACAAGTAAAAGAAAACTAACTAAATGAAACACCAAAATAAGTTATCAAAATCATGAAAAATGAATATGTACGAAAATTCCAACAAATCTAGAAAGTAATAATCAGGGATTAAATAAAATTATAACATAAAAAGATGCATAAATTAGCAAACGAATTAGGGAATTGAAAAATTTAGGTTTTTCACATTACCTGCGAGAAGAGAACAGATCTATTGGTAGCGATGGAAAATTTTGAAGTGACGATGGTGGGTGGCAGCGGGCGACCCCAGGCGGCAGCGGGTGACCTCGGGCGACGGCGGCAGTGACTGAGTGTGCGTGAAAGTGAGATATGGTTGAGTGACTGAGTGAGAGTGAGGACTGCATTTTTTTTAAGTCGGCTGGAGATGCAATGGAAGGAGATGGCTGGAAATGGAGATGTTGCTTTGCTTTTTTTCTTTTTTTTTTTAAATCACACTTTTAATAGCGGTTATATTATAACCGCTATAAAAGAGTAACTTTTAATAGCGGTTATTGTATAACCGCTATAAAAGAATAGCTTTTAATAGCGGTTATTGCAGAACCGCTATAAAAGACCCCTCATCTAACATATTATAGCGGTTTTTGCATAACCGCTACAAAAAAAGCGCTGTAAAAAGCATATTTTGGCGTAGTGCATGGGCACCATGTGTGCAAGGCATGGGCACCATGGGCACCGTGTGTGCAAGGCATGGGCAACATGAGAGCACCGTGTGTGCAAGGCATGGGCACCATGAGCACAATGTGTACAAGGCATGGACACCATGTGTGCAAGGCATGGGCACCTTTGTGTGCAAGGGACAAGGCCTAGGCACATCATGGGCACAATGTGGGCAAGGCATAGGCACATGATGGGCACCGTGTGTGCAAGGAATGTGCACCGTGGGCACAATGCATGGGCACCATGGGCACACCCACAAGGCATGGGCACAATGCATAGGAACCGTGGGCACAAGGCGCGTACTTAATGATTTGAAGGTGAAAAAAGACATACAACCCCCCGATGGTACCCGAGAAGACGTGGTCGAATTTCGGGGAAAACGGTGACGGGGCCCGAAACGGCACCCCAAACGGCCGGAATTGAAGGCTATAATTCACGCTTTCGGAGGGTTCCGGGGTCCCGGAATCGAAGCGGCCGAAAATCATACGGGGAGCTTTTTGGGTCGTAAAAGGAGCGTACGCAAGTCGAAATGAGCAACCGAGGCCGTTTGATGGCCGAAAATGCACATAAGTCCCGTTCGTTCGGGTGGCGAAATAACGGTCTTTGTAGGGTGCATACGTGAAGATTTGAAGGTGAAAACAGACATACAACCCCCCGATGGTACCCTGGGCCACGTGCTCGAATTTCTTGGAAAACGGTGACGGGGCCCGAAACGGCATCCCATTCGTTCGGGTGGCGAAATAACGGGTCGGGGCTGGGTCGGCCCGGGTTGGTAGGGTCACGAAGTTCCAGCACAGCGGGGCCCTAGGGGTGGTATCCATCCCTAAAAAAAAAATTGGGCATTGGTG